>JAAALK010000082.1:5036291-5078517 GCA_019279435.1 Zizania palustris
TTTCTTGCATAAACATGTAGAGAATAATATTATGAATTTTCTGAAATTGGAATGGTAATTTTTAGAGTTCAAATGCGCCAGATATGAATTTTACAAGTTTTAAACCTTTTCTGCAATTTATTTTCAAATTTAAACCCTCTCGGGTCCACGGTGAGCCAAGCTCACGGTGAACCCGCGCACTGTGCGCGTGCGCCGGATCGATCTGGACCGTTGGATCAGATCCAACGTGCGCAGGCGAGGCGGGGCGCTTAAGTGAAAACGAACGGCCAGGATTAAAACGTGCGAAAGGGTACTACGTGGACGCACGAGATCTATCGCGGGTTTTAAATGGAAATGGACGCGCGAGATTAAAACGTAACGCTTTGACCAGATCCGACGGTGCGGATTAGATCGCGTACGTGGGCTCACATGCGCCATCGATCGCGATCGCACGGTCGGGATCAGATCCGACACGGCACGGGTACGCGACCCGTGCCGGTCGTCTTCTCCGGCGACGGCGACGGCGAGCGGCCAGCGGCAACGGCGGGCGGCGGCGGTCGGGTCTAAGGCCTAAAATGGAAAGAGAGTGCTACGGGGATCATGATGGTACCCTTGCGGCGAAGGAAGGTTGACGGAGCGAGGCCGGTGACGAGCGGGGGCGGCGAAGGTGTTCGGGTCCTTGGCGGCGACGGCGATCCGGCGGGGTCCGACGTCGATGGAGGGGTGGCCGGTGTTGGGGAGGTCCTTGCGGTCATGGCGGTGCGGTCAGCGTGGATGGAGAGGGGCTCCGGCGACGGCGAGCGGCGGCTGGAGGACGGGTGGCGGTGGTGCGCTAAAACGTGGAATGCAGGAGCTCTGTTCGTTCTCGCAGCGATTGGGCATAGGGGTATAACGCGAACGGCCAAGGGGGTTTAAATAGGGTCGTCGGCGGGGGCAGAGGGGGCGTGATTGGCGGTGGCTGGCAGTAAATGCATTTTTAAACGCCGGCGAGCTCGGTTGAACGCGGTTCATCGAACCTGGACGCGAATCGGCCGAGTTTAATGGGGGGAAACGGTCGGCGCGTTGAGGGGAATTCATTGCTGGTGACGGATTAAAGGGAGGGGGCCGGCGGGGGCGGATCCTAGGCAGAGTTAGGGCTTCGGCCGGTGAGGGGGGGATTCGGGGGCGGATCTCGCGGGGACGACGAATCCGACAGGTGGGGGCCACCTGCCAGCGAGCACGGACGAGCGAGGGAGGCAGCTGACGGGTGGGGCCGTGGCGTCGGGCGCGCGCGCGAGGGGAGGCATTCGGCGCCGACGGGTGGGACCAGGCTGTCAGCCTAAGGCGAGCGCGGGTGATGGGCTGGGCCGGCCGGGAGAGAGAGAAGGGAGGAGGAGGGCCCAATACTGTTTTAAAATATTTTCTGATTAAAAATAATTGCAGAAATTGGTTTAAAATAATAGGGCTACTTCCATGCTTTGTAAAAATTTATAAAAATTCTCAAAAATATATTTTAGCCTTGGGAGTTTATACAAAAATTTTCAGCTCCTGGTTTGGTCATTAACTCTATGTTGTAGTGCAAAAGGGTATAAAAGGATATTAAAGGTATTTCCAAAATATAAATCCAGGAAATTGAATTAAATAATATTTTTATTGTTTTGGAAATTTGGGGTGTTACAAACCTATCCCCCTTACAAAGAATCTCGTCCTCGGGATTGGAACATTACTCGAATAACTCGGGGTATTGGGCTTTTAGTTCGTCTTCCTTTTCCCAAGTGGCTTCTTCGGCGGGATGGTTGTTCCATTGAACCTTGCAGAAGCGAACGACGCGGCTTCTGGTTACTCTCTCCTTGGTTTCCAAGATCTTGATGGGTCTCTCTATGTAGGTCAAGTCTTCTTGGACGTTGAGCTGTTGAAGATCGGCTTGCTCGGTGGGTACACGGAGGCACTTCTTCAGCTGAGAGACGTGGAACACATCATGAACTCCTGCCAATGATGGGGGCAGTTCAAGCTGATATGCCACTTCTCCTTGTCGTCGGATGGTCTGAAAAGGTCCGACGTAGCGGGGTGCTAGCTTGCCTTTCATGTTGAACCTTTGAGTACCACGGAGGGGAGTGACTCGAAGATAGACATAATCGTCCTCCTCAAAGGCTAGGTCTCTTCGATGGTTGTCGGCATAGCTCTTTTGCCGGGATTGGGCTGCCTTCAATCGGTCTCTTATGATCTTAACCTTCTCTTCAGCTTCTCTTAATAGATCGGTCCCAAACAGTTGCGACTCTCCGGTTTGATCCCAGAGCAACGGCGTTCTGCACTTACGTCCGTAGAGTGCTTCGAACGGGGACATTTGTAGGCTGGGTTGATAGCTGTTGTTGTAGGAGAACTCTGCATATGGTAAGTTCTTGTCCCACATTCCGCCAAAGTCTAGAGCGCAAGCTCTAAGCATATCTTCCAATATCTGGTTGACCCTTTCGGTTTGACCGTCGGTCTGTGGATGATAGGCGGTGCTAAAGTTCAGCCGGGTGCCAAGTTCTTCTTGAAGGTTCTTCCAAAACTTGGAGGTAAACTGACTCCCGCGGTCAGATACAATCTTCTTAGGAACTCCGTGAAGGCACACGATCCGGGTCATATACAACTCAGCCAACTTGGCGACGATGTAAGTTGTCTTGACCGGAACGAAGTGAGCTACCTTGGTGAGTCGGTCGACGATCACCTAGATAGAATCATGACCAGCTTGGGTCCTGGGCAGTCCCTGTGATGAAGTCCATTCCTATCTCTTACCACTTCCATTCAGGGACCTTGAGAGGTTGAAGAAGTCCGGCAGGCCTCTGATGCTCTACCTTGACTCGCCGGCATGTGTCGCACTTGGCCACATACTCAGCTATTTCTCTCTTCATGCTGACCCACCAATATTTTTCCTTCAGGTCTTGATACATCTTTGTACTCCCGGGATGGATGGAGTATAGAGTATCGTGGGCTTCTTGGAGGATGAGGGTCTTCAACTCAGGTTTGTCGGGTACGCAGATCCGGTTTCTGAACCAGATGGTACCATGCTCGTCCTCGGAAAATCCGGGGGCTTTACCCTTCCTCATGTTTTGCTGGATCTCCAGGATGTCCGGGTCTTCCTTCTGCTTTTCTCGGATCTGGTCTATTAAGACAGGCCGAGACTCCAAGGCAGCGAGGTACGCTCGAGTGGTGATCCCTAGGTTTAGCCTTTCCATCTCCTTGTAAAGTAAAGGAGCTTGGTCCTGAATCATGATGGCATTGCAGTACCCTTTTCGACTAAGGGTGTCTGCCACCACATTGGCCTTGCCTGGATGATAATGGATGCCCAAGTCATAATCCTTGATCAGTTCCAACCATCTCCTTTGCCTGAGATTCAGATCTGGTTGGGTGAATATGTACTTGAGGCTCTTGTGGTCGGTGAAGACCTCACACCGATTCCCCACAAGGTAATGTCTCCATATCTTCAAGGCATGAACCACGACTGATAATTCCAGGTCGTGGGTCGGGTAGTTCAGCTCATGCGGCCTTAGCTGTCGGGAGGCGTAGGATATCACTTTCCCTTCCTGCATTAAGACGCATCCCAATCCTTGACGAGAGGCATCACAGTAGACGTGGAAGTCTTTCCGGATGTCTGGCAGAGTCAGAATAGGAGCTGACACTAGCTTCTTCTTGAGGGTCTGGAAGCTTTCTTCGCAGTCGGGGGTCCATTCAAACTTTACTTCCTTCTGCAAAAGTCTGGTCATAGGCTTGGCGATCTTGGAAAAATTCTCGATGAACCGTCGGTAGTATCCGGCCAATCCGAGAAAACTCCGGATCTCGGTCACGGTCGTGGGCTGCAGCCAGTTGGTTACCGCTTCAACGGTGGTTGGGTCCACTGCTATCCCTCCGGCAGATATAACATGGCCGAGGAACTTCACCTCAGACGACCAAAATTCACATTTGCTGTACTTGGCATACAGTTGCTGCTCCCTTAGCTTTCCGAGGGTCAGACGGAGGTGAGTTTCGTGTTCTTCCTTGGTCTTGGAGTAAACGAGGATATCATCAATGAATACCACAATGAACTTGTCCAAGAACTCCATGAATACATTGTTCATCATGTTCATGAAAAAGGCCGGGGCATTCGTGAGTCCGAACGACATCACGGTATACTCATAGAGTCCATAGCGGGAGGTGAAGGCAGTCTTGGGTATGTCTTCTTCCCTAATCCTCAATTGGTGATAACCTGACTTGAGGTCAATCTTGGAAAACACCGAGGATCCTTTCAGCTGATCGAACAGGTCGTCGATCCGAGGCAATGGGTACTTGTTCTTGATGGTTACGTCGTTCAAGGCTCTATAGTCCACGCACATCCTCTTGGTCTTGTCCTTCTTCATGGCAAATATAACCGGTGCACCCCAGGGTGAGGTACTCGGTCGAATATACCCTTTTTGCTCTAGGTCTTCGATGTTGCTCTTGACTTCAGCTAGTTCATTAGCGGCCATCCGGTACGGGCGTTTGGAGATTGGAGTGGTCCCGGGGACAAGTTCGATTCTGAATTCGATGTCCCGCTTGGGAGGCATTCCGAGTAGGGCTTCAGGGAAGACGTCCACAAACTCCTTGACTATGGGTACCTCTTCAAGAGCTATCGAGCAAAGGGATGCTCCGAGTGGCTTGCGACTGGTCATTCGAAAGGTGATGGCTGCACCTTCAGGGTTGGTCACCGTGACGGACTTGTTGGCACAATCGATCACTCCCTTGTGCTTCATCAACCAATCCATCCCTAGTATGAGGTCGAGTCCGGTGCATTGGATGAAGACTGGCTCGGCCCGAAACAATACTCCTTGGATGTCAATTTGAACCTTAGGGCTGTATAAGCGGGCTAAGGTCCTATTGCCGGGAGTGGCGATCACCATGGGGATGGGTAGAGGGAGCACGTCCAGTTCGTTTGTTTTTGCAAAATCTTCCGAGACGAAGGAGTGGGTTGCTCCAGAGTCAAATAATATTACGGCTGGTACGAAATTCACACTAAACGTACCGAGCACGACTTCAGGAGCCTCCTGAGCTTCCTCTGCGCTGACATGGTTGACGCGAGCACGAACCGCCTGGTTGGGTGCTGCGCCTTTGGGCTGCTTGGGGTGGGGACACTGGTGTGCGTAGTGCCCTTCCTTGCGGTAGTTGAAGCAGACAACCGGCCTCCCTTGGCGATCCTTCAATATCGGGGCCTTGGCGGCTGGTGTCGGCTGAGCGGCCGGAGCTGGTGGAGCGGGGCGAGGATGCCTGGCGTTGGATCCACCGGTGGCGTGAGGTGGCCTGTAGGCGGGCTGAGGATGGTAGACGGGCGCTGGTGGCGGAGGGACGAAGCGGGGCCTCTAAGAGTTCGCCTGCTGGTGCTTGAAGGCGATCATCTTCCTCTTCTTGAGGTCCAACCTGTTTTGTTCAGTCTCTTGGATGAGCGCTTTGTTGACCAGCCGTTGAAAGTCGGTGTAGTTTGTGGCGACGAGCTGGATGGATAGCTCATCCTTAAGTCCCCGGAGGAACTTGGCTTGGCGGAGGGCGTCGGTGCGCACTTCCTCCGGTGCGTAGCGGGCGAGGCGATTGAACTCATGGAGGTACTCCATGACGGTTCTGTTGCCTTGTTGCAGGTCGCGGAACTCCTGCTGTTTCACCACGATGACACCGGCGGGGACGTGGGCGGCACGAAAGGCGATGGTGAACTCCCGCCCAAGTCACCACGTGGTCCTCTGGCTGGGACTCACGATAGTTGTCCCATCATTCAGCGGCGGGACCCTGAAGCTGGTGAGTGGCGAAGGCCACTCGCTCCCGGTCGGTACAGGGGAGGAGGTCAAGCTTCTTTCCGATGGTACGAAGCCAATCTCCGGCCTCCATTGGGTTGGTGGTGCTTGAGAAGATGGGCGGATGCACGCGCAGAAACTCCGAGAGTTGTGGAGTGGGTGCGGGTGTTGGTGCGCGAGGGGCAGGTTCCCCGTTCTGCAGACGGTCCAACTGAGCCTGTTGGTTCTGCATCTGAGTGAGGAGGGCGATGATCAGTTGGTTTTGATTCGCCATCATCTCCGCCAAGGTGGGGTGGTTGGCGGAGGGCGACCCAGACTGACGCGGGCCCGTTGCACCCCAGTTGGGTACAACACCCTCGGGCGCATCACGGCTTCCTCCTGCTCCGTTGTTGGAGCCGGTGTTCTGGTGGTCGGCCATCTTCTGAATTCATAAGGTTATAAGGCAAAAGATGACAACACAATTAACGAGAATAGTTTAAGCATATATAAATCAAGTGGTAAAATGTTCATTACAATCAAGATCTTATTCTACCCACAACACACTCGTCGTGGGTAGCACCACATACAAAATTATGCTTCTTATTAAAATAGCGACTCCTAACGCCTACTCGCCACCGGAGGCGGTCTCCGTGCTCTCGGAACCACGAGTACGCGGCTCCATAGGGATGGTGGGTTCGAGAAAATTCTCGATGATGGAGTCGGAGATGAGGCCGGGGTGTGGTGCAGGTGCGCTGGTGGAGGGTCTGGCGGGGGAGGGTCGTGACGGGATCCTCTTGGGGCGAGGGAGGGGCTCACGGATGGGCTTCTTCCTCGGAAGAAGAGGAACCATCTCCGCAATATCCTTCTGCAGCTGCATGATCTTGCGCTGCAGCTCGCCATTTTGTTGGATCAAGTTCTTCGTTTCTTCACGAAGGAACTCAACCGCCTCATGGTGCTCGTCGGCGTCGAGCACCGCCTCGGTATGGAGATCGTCCATAGCCTGTAAAAGACGCGACTGCCGGGCCATGACCGGATCACGCACGGAGTGAACTCCGAGGTAGATGCTACGGTGGGCGCCGGGAGTACGCTTCGGTACAAGCCGGAAGGACGAGTTCTGAAGACGATCATCGTAGATCATCCTCAGCTCCATGAGGGCCTGGAGGGCGACTCGTTGGCACGCGACGTCGAAAGTCGGGCCTCCAAGTGCGGTGGTGTAGGGCGGCAGGTGTTCTCCGGAGCCATGGATGGTGAGGGAGACGTCGCAAGGTCCGGCGAACTCGTCGGGGTACACTCCTTGGAATTCGGGTTCGAAGAGGAACCCGAGGAAGGTGAGCATCATACGGAGCTCCCGGACGAAGCCCTCGTAGTGGCGGCAGTAGCTGTGCACTTGGTATACCGGCATCTACAAAATAGCAAGTTGAATAAAGTGAGGAGAGGAACAAAGTTTATAAAGTAGATTTTCGAGAAATAATTTCCTGTGGCTAATGGCTAGGCGGGTCCGTTTGGCTTCCTACAGTCGAGTCGGCTCTGATACCATCTTGTAGCGCCCCGATTTACCAAAATCGAGACATTATTGAATTTCATAAGAAAAACAATAATACAAGAGGTTCATCATGCGACAACGTACATACGACAGTATTCATGGTACGCAGACCATATTTATTACATCAAAGTTTTAGTAAAAACAGTAATAAAGATAATTAAAAAGCGGCATGACGAACATCTCCTTCAGGATCTTTCTTCTCGACTGGGTCGCTACTCCAGACCGTCTTCATAGTAAGCATCCTCTGTGGGGTCCAACGGGTATGAGTACAAAAAGTACTCAACAAGCCACCACAAATGCAAGTAATAATGCAGGATAATAAACAAAGGAGGGTAATGGCTAACATTGCGGAAAAGTACAGTTTTCAGTTATTGCATTTAGTGTAGTCACATTTTAATCATGCGGAAAAGTAAACATGAACATCAACAACATCAACTAACTCGAGGAGTACGTTTTACCTCCTCGCACAACAGTCCTTACATGTCAATCCATCATGCACATACATATTCAAAGTAATCTAACTGGGGGATGTCACGTAACCCGCCCTTGACCGTGGGCTCGGCTTTTCGAAAAGATTTAAGACTCTGATCAGAGATGTACTACTGTACCCACAAGGCACGCACTAATCCCAAACGAGATGACCCATACCACGGGAACTCATGCCAAAACCTCGGCATGAAATGTTCCAAGCGATAACCACCCGCTCTAGGTTTCGCCGGCGCGCCGGGCCGCATCCCGGCTAACGTCGCACCCCCTTTTGCGCCACATTGGTACAAGTCACCCGCAGGTGCTACTTGACCCATCTCCAAATGGCGGCCTCGGTTTGGAACAATCCATACCTTAGTTAGGACTTACCACTAGACTTGTGGTTAGTATGTAAGTGTATTGCAACGGATCCCTCAGACCGGTCCTTATAGTGCCCCGGGTGCTACCAACCAATGCCCTAGCTTGCACCCGGAACCCACCATGCATACACTCACAACCATAACTCATCGCCAACAGAATTTCGAAGGATAAGAAGTAACGGGGATCATATAATAGAACAATTTTGCTACGACTCATTTTTATCCTATAGCGGTCGTGTCAATACATTGGACACTAGCTAATATCATTGATCATATGGTGACAAGGAGGTTAGGCGAGCGCGAGAGATGGGCTGGGCCGGCCGGGAGAGAGAGAAGGGAGGAGGAGGGCCCAATATTGTTTTAAAATATTTTCTGATTAAAAATAATTGCAGAAATTGGTTTAAAATAATAGGGCTACTTCCATGCTTGGTAAAAATTTATAAAAATTCTCAAAAATATATTTTAGCCTTGGGAGTTTATACAAAAATTTTCTGCTCTTGGTTGGTCATTAACTCTATGTTGTAGTGCAAAAGGGTATAAAAGGATATTAAAGGTATTTCCAGAAATATAAAATCCAGGAAATTGAATTAAATAATATTTTTATTGTTTTGGAAATTTGGGGTGTTACAGAGGGCTTCCAGGCAAACCCACGAAGAGTACAGAAAAGTAAAGATAAAGTAAATGTGATTCAAAGCTAGGGCTTTGTGGTTGATTTTGTTAGGGGGTCTCTGAACCGGCTTCGCCCCTATACTTATAGGGGCTAGACTTCTAATCTAATCTGTTATGACTCGGCTGAATCATGCGTAGAGATAAACACTTAGCCAGAATCTGGTCCAACTCTATCTCTGCCCGAAGTGGGCCTTCGGCTAGGCCCGCTGAAGCCTGCTCCTTGGGCCGAAGCTTCGTCGGAGTGGGCCTCTGAAGGCCGTGGGCTGGCTGGAGGCTTCCGAAGCCCGTAGCCCAGTGGTCCTTCGGCATTGTAAGGCTTCGGCCTAACCTGGGGCATGTGCATTTTTGGCCCAAATTACCAAAATTGGTATTTTGACAATCTTAATTATTGACGCCATTTTTTGCTATCAACAACTAGCAACAGGTAGTAGGCTTTGTATTTCAGAGGTCTGAACGCACACTGAACACAATGTGCTAAGGACTTCGATGGGGAAGAAATCAGGCTTCGAGTTAAGCCATGGACAGTGCTTCGGTAGTAATCAGAAAGGATTAGCCTCCAGATTACACAGAGCGAACATACACTGAGAACACACACTTCACAAGCACAGATCACTCACACACTTCTCCAAAGGAGAACTAGTGCACAAATTCGAACCGGGAAGAAATGGAGCTCAACAAAATCAAAACATGCAATGCAAAGCAGACATACAAGTTCAAGCAAAAATGAAAACATAATCAAAGTTTCATTTCTTGAACAGGGAACACAAAATGAACTCACAGGTTTGAATACATGAGTGTGTGGCGGCTAGCACAGGAGTTCTACAATGGCTGCTCAAAGTGTTACTGTTGCCTAGCTAGCCTTCACTATTTATAGGCACTATTCAGCCCTGTGAATAGACCACTTTACCCCTAGAGTTTACATTGATTTTGTCTCATCAGAACAAGGGGGTACAGATGGTAGTTTACTTTATTTGGAGGCTTCTTTTGTCAGCTTCACAGAGGAGACAACATTATCTTTTGCAGAGCAGACACGATCAGCCTTTGCTGTTTTGGAGTCTTCTGAAGCCCCCCTTCGCACGTGAGGGGTGAGGTAGCTTCGGTGAGAAGCCTTGAGTCTGATGGCCTTCGCTTCACTGAAGTCAGCCTTTGATACAGTGACAGTTTTGAGCCGAAGCCGTCAAAGCCCTTGATCCTTTGCACCATCACCTTCAGAGTGGACCACCATGACTTCGCAGCTACTCCCAGCTCGAACTCCATCAGTCCGTGTACCGAAGCCATGCATAGCCGAAGTACCTCAAGTGAGCCACACTCCGAAGCCCCACCTTCAGAGTACCACCCTTCGAAGTCCCTCCTTCGTCCAAAGCCTCCGCATGAAGCATTCCATGAGCACTTCGTCGTAGTGTCTCTCCCCGAGCACACTCCTAGACAAACCTCACCCGGACCATGCCTTCGATGCACCTTGACTTTAGAGACCTTTGTTGGATAAACCTTTGAGTGCCTCCATCTAGAGCACACTTTGTCCACCATACTCCGAAGTCACTCCATTCAGAGTACCCATCGAAGTGCCTCGCCTCCGAGGACTTCATCTCGGGGTAATTTCAGCCAGAGCCACCCTCCTCACTCTCTGCCTTTGCCTGGCACAACATGACCCAAGGATCGACCTCGACCCCTCGCAGCCTTCGTGACCGAGCTCCCTACTCGCTCGGCATTAAGCCTCCCGCTTGACACAGGTTCACCTGCTGCGAACCATCCGTCGCCTCCGAAGTCACCTGCGCACCACAGACCAAGTATCGCCCAAAGTTTCCTCCGAAGTCGCCTCCGGTGTATCACCCAAAGTACTGAACCCTTCGGTACGACCAACTCATTGTGTACTGTCGGACCCCTCTGACAGTCACACCCCGCTGCAACAGCCACAGCAACCGAACCCACCGAACCCTTCGGTGAAACAACCTCCGAACCCCTTCGGAGATACCCCTTCGAATCCAGAGGATAAACTCTGTCAATCACTCATCACAGCCTCCGAAACCAACCCTTGGTTTCTCAATCTCCCCCTTGATGAGTGCATTGACAACGAATTTCAAGTTTAAGAAAATTTGAAAAATTTCCGCACACAAGTGACCTTAAAAACTCCAAAAAGAGCCAAATCATGTCACTTGACAAAAGAATTTCTCTCCCCCTTTTTCAAAAGAGTGAAAGTCCCTTCGACACAACCTTTGCACAATAAAAACTCCCCCTGAGTTATTTTCCCCCTTGCTGCAGAGAACTCAAAAATTTCTCCCCCTTTGGCAATGCAAGCATCAAGGAGCATTCAAAAGATGCACAACTTCGAAATGGGTAGACTTGCAAGGACATATAAAGCAAAAATATGCCAAACTTAACGATAGTTAACATGTGCTCAGCTCAATTTTATAGGATCTAAAAACATGATGACAGCATGTGATTTCATTATTTTGAAATAAAAGCATCACCACTCAATCAAGGTAACTAGACAAGAAAAAGCAGGGACTGCACAAAGCTAGTCAATTTCTACTTTAGACAGACAAGTCTAGTTCAAATGGAGTATTGAAAGCAAACTTGATTAACAATGAATTTATACTTGTTGTTCTTTTCATAATGCCATGGGTTATTTGTTCGTCTACCTTATGCTTTCCAATCAAGCCAAGCCTAGGCAAGAAAGCCATCAGAAGCTTAAGGCAGTGATTTTGGCATACACTAAATTATCCCAGTTCATACCAAAGTGCAATGGTAAACAGTCTAGAATAAAGGAGTGCGACAAACAAATCTACCTGGATCTTTTCACTTTTAGCATTCAAATCATGGATTTCTGGATTTTTGATAAGTGAACAAATTGTTTATCACTTGAAGAATATCCATGAGTAAGCAATATGATTTTTCAAGTTGTAATTTTTGCATCCAGAGAAAAGGATTCTTACTATCAAGCATATAAAAGATAGCTAAAGCAATCCTGCCTAAACATGCTAGATTCAAGACTAAGCAGTGAGCACGATTTTATTTTAGAAAGGAAAATCATGCACAAAATGTATCAGACACATTAAATGGAGCTGAGATGACATGATTACATGAATTAAAATTAGGCATATAAGTGCAAAATATGTAAATGCAATTTCACGCAAAACAAGCATATGCAAGACAATCAAAATCTGCTCCCCCTCACAAAATACCGTAAGGGTGACAAATACCAAGTTCCCCACGCAAGTAGGCGAAATGTGAAGCATCGAGGGGTTTTGTGAAAATATCGGCTAGCTGGTGTTGGGTATCAACATATTGAAGTTCAATATCACCCTTCTCATTGTGATCTCTGAGAAAATGATATCGCGCATCAATGTGTTTGGTTCTGGAATGCTGAACTAGGTTGTTTGCAATACAAATAGCACTAGTATTATCACAGAAAAGAGGAACACTCTTATAATCTAACCCAAAATCCCGCAAAGTGGAAACCATCCATAAAATCTGAGAGCAACAGCTAGCTGCAGCAACATATTCATCCTCAGCCGTTGATTGTGCAACACTAGACTATTTGCGGGAAGACCAGCAAACCAGTGAAGTACCCAGAAAATGACAAGTACCAGAGGTACTTTTCCTATCAATCCTACACCCAGCAAAATCCGCATCCGAATAGCCTCAAAGACACAAAGAGGAAGATGTAGAATACCAAATGTCAAATTCGAGGGTATGCTTGAGATACCTGAGAATGTGCTTTACCGCTTGGCAGTGCGAAGCACGGGGCGAAGCTTGAAAACGAGCGCATAGACACATTGCGAAGTGTATGTCCAGCCTCGTAGCAGTCAAGTAGAGGAGGGAGCCGATCATGCTTTGGAACTCCTTCTGATCTACGGCTTCTCCATCCTCGTTAGGATCCAATGCTACAGATGTAGCCATTGGAGTAGCGAGGGGCTTCGCATCGGACATGTCGAATTTCTTGAGCAGGTCCTTGGTGTACTTCGTCTCGTAGATGAAGGTACCTTATTTTTTTTGCTTGATTTGCAAACCAAGGAAAAATGTGAGTTCGCCCATCATGGACATCTCGAACTCCCTGCTCATGGCATCTGCAAACTCGACAACCAAAGCATGAGAAGAGCCACCAAAGATGATATCATCCACATAAATCTGAACTAGCAGGAAATCTTTGCCATGCTTGAGAGTGAAAAGGGTTTTTTCAACTGATCCCATCAAATACCCCCGCTCAAGCAGAAAAGACTTAAGTCTATCATACCATGCCCAAGGGGCCTGCTTGAGTCCATAAAGAGCCTTATGAAGTTTAAGGACTTTATGTGGGTATTTGGGGTTTTCAAAGCCAAGGGGTTGTTTTACGTAAACATCTTCACCTATGAAGCCATTAAGAAATGCACTTTTGACATCCATTTGATAGAGTTTGAATCACCGGGATGTCGCAAAGGCAAGCAAAATCCTAATGGCCTCTAGATGGGCAACAGGTGCAAAAGTTTCAGTAAAATCAATCCCTTGCAATTGAGAATAACCCTGAGCTACAAGTCTAGCCTTGTTTCTAACTACAGTCCCATCCTCCCCTTGTTTGTTTTTGAAAATCCATTTTGTTCTAATGAAATGAACATTTGGTGGAGGATCAACTAAAGTCCAGACTTGGTTTCTCTCAAAATTTTCAAGTTCTTCATGCATGGCATTGATCCAACTAGAATCAGAAAGTACATAACTAACATCTAAGGGCTCAAAAGAAGCAACAAAAGCAGAATCAATGAAATGAGCATGAGAACGTGTTACCCATTGATCAAGCTCACCAATGATCGGCTTAGGAGGATGCATCCTTTGAATATGGTGTGGAGCCTCGCGGCGGGATGCAGTCTCTCCCTCAACTTGTGCATTGGAGTGGTCCAAGATGACCGATGTCGAGGTAGTTGCTTCGGGACCTTGTGCCGAAGTGGTTGAAGTGGGGTCGGCTTCGGGGGTTGATGTCGAGGGTAGTAGAGGATCATCCTCAAAATCTCTGGGATCTTCATCTTCGAAGATGGTCTACTCCATTTCATGTTCATTTTCCTATTCAAAAGTAGAACTTTCACTCTACTCCTTCTATTGTTCTCCGAAGGTGATATGTTCCTTTTGCTTAGTTGTGGTGAAGCTGGAGAACCATGCCGCATCTCCGGTCATATGGCGCGAAAAACCGAAGTCCATGATCGACGTGCCCTCCAAGCCTCGGTCTGGCACCTACACATGATAAGAAAATCTCGATCGCTCAGTTCTGGGGTGAGTGAAAGCATGACGAGGCATCCAACACTGAGTGATACGAGTAGTAGGCACAGTAAAAATAGACTGTCCACGCACAGGAAATTCATAATGATGCAAAGTGCGAGGTCTACCTACATGTGACACAAATGCATGACGAGGTCTCCTAACCTGTTGAGGCACAAAGTTACTCACACGGGGTCTACCACCATATGGGACATGGTGGACACCTCGAGGAGCAAAACCTCTTTGGAAAGTACGAGGACGCCCAAAAATAGGATGTGAGTAAAAACTCAGACTCATGCAAACCTAGAGATAGGTAATGCATGTTCTGGAAACTCATCGCCTGAGAACATCGCTCATCCTTGATGCGACGAAAATAGAACCCAACCAAATGACCTGCCCGCTAATAGTAGGAACAATGAAACACTCTCCTAGGGGCACTCACATGGGTCATAGGAGCAATCTTCACAGGCTCCTTGGGTTTCTGCTGAGTGGTTTTCTTTGGAGGAATTTTCTTACCAGGAGGAATGATTTTATTTTGAGTTTGAGTACGCTTTTTGGCTGATGGAGGGTATAACCGGGCTCTTTCTTTCTCTAAGGTAGTGGGTGAGGTAAAAACAGTTTGTTCTCACTGTCTAAAGGAATCCTCTCAAAACCTAATCCCAGAGCTAACCCTGCCCTGTCAGCACACATCTTGGTCTTAGCCAAGAGCAAGTCCATCCTACCCTTCCCCTCAGTGCATTTGTTAACCACAGAAAGAAGGTATTCATTTTCAGTCATGAGGTGTTTAGCCTGCTCTCTAACAGTGCCTAGCTAGTCCTTAAGGGTTATGCAAGTGTCACACACAGGATGCACATCCTTAGAACTGCCGGCCCTCTCCAATCTAGCCTCTAAATCATGGACATGCTTATCACGTAAACCAATGCTCTCACGTAATAAAGAACAGTTCATGCATTCATTTATATCATGAGGACTAGAATCAACAATCAAAAGATGCTTTTGTGCAGTCTCAAGCTCAGAAAGAGTTTGAGCATGCACATAACGCAACTGAGCAAGCTCACCCATGACAACAGTGCAAGATTCACATTCAGCGTCATTAACCCTAGACTTAAGCATGGCATAATCAGTAGAAATAGATTCTAGCGGCTTGCACAAGCAACCTATCCTGACCAAGAACTACATCATTTAGTTCATCTAATTTAATTGAAAGTTGGTCATATGATAGTGGTACCTCAGATGAGTCAAGCTCATCACCGTTGTGATCGCTATCGGCCATGAAGTAGAGGCCAGTGAAATCTTGTCCCTTCTTGTCCTTCTTTTCCTCTTTCCTTGGGGACTCCTTCTCCTCATCAGAGCTCAACTCCTCAGTTGAGGAAATGTCGATGTCACTGAGAGCAGCAACAAAAGCTCTGGAAGCGGCTTTGGATACCCTCTTAGCCACCTTGTCGCGCTTGCCCTTCACTGTAGGACCGAAAGTAGCAACTAGAGGGGGTGAATGGACGCCTAAAAAATTCTTGCGAATCAATGGCCTGCTCCCAACACCCAACACACCTCAACTGACTTAGCAGGGAAAAGTAAACAGATCAACAGAGTCTAAAAAGATCTAGCCTAAAAATAACCGGTGTCCTAAATGAGAAGACACCAAACCAGTGTTGAAAGGCAGTTTAACAGATCAATCAGATCATAAGCAGTTCAAGCTTCATGAGAATAAATCATCACAACAATTAATCTGAGTGCACGTAAAAGAGAGATGAAAGCATGTGCTATGAGGACATTTGAAACCTGGAGTTGTTGAAGTCCATGCAGTACACTTCGATGAAGTGTGTAGCTGTCAAAGTCTGCTCCTAGACTTCGAACAGGGTACTTCGGAAACGAGATGTGCAGTGCTAGCTATCGAAGTTTGCTTTTGCTGACAAAGTGTACCATGCGAAGAATACTTCAAACATCCGAAGCCTGTCAAAATGCGAGGCCTACTTCGAAACGAAGTAGCTTCAAAATAAACAACCTCCGAAAGCTTCCTTGCGAACACCGAAGCAAACCAACAAATATTCGAAGAATGCAGCTGCTGTGAAGTATGCTGATTAGCGAAGTCTGCGATGGAACTAGTGGCGAACGCAGCTCCGAGAAATGAGTAGGCTTCGATTTCCTTGAAGACAAAACACCCTCGCAGCTGACAACTCACAAGAAAAGTCGTGCAGAAAAATCGAAGAAGGCCGAAGCTTAAGATGGCGGTGGCGCTCCCATGGAGACGAACAGAGAAAAGCCAAAAGTGACCCAAGCTTTAGTGGAAGTAAACTTGATTTCAGAATGGGGTAACCCACTAGGGATTGGGGCCCTATTTATAGGCATCCCAATAGCCTAGGAAAGTACCAAAAGACCCTTAGGGTTTTTACAGACGCTGAAATAAAATGGAAAAGACCAAACCGCCCTTAGGATATTTTTACAGACTCGACTGACTGATTGTGGGCCTAAGGACAAAATAGTAAACTCCTAATTACAAATGACTTATCCTAAAGCGGAGCTTTCATAGATACTACGGCTTCACCTAAAAACGGTCTGATCCAAGATCAACGGTTGTTAGTTTTGCATCGAAACTGACAAAACGTCCACCGACTTTGCACCAGGTACCCGGATTGGGCTGGCCCGATTCCGCAGCTCTCTCAGCCCAGCAATCGCTCGCCGCCCGTGTACCTGAGTCAATCCTGGTCAACAGCCCAGTGGATCCTCTACTTCTCCTAGCCCATGTACCCAGATTGGGCCAGCCCGACTTCACGGCCCCTCTGCCAGACAGTCGCTTGCTGCCCGTGTACTTGAGTCACATGCGACCCAGACACAGTAGGTCTTCTCTTCTCCTCTTGTCCTTTTTGACTTCCGTTGACAATGACTCATCATATCTAGAGCCATGAGGCCCACGCTCTTCAGCATGGATCCTCAATCTCCCCCTTGATGAGTGCATTGTCAACACTTCTCTTCATCAACTCTCCAGTACCTGCGAGCACATGTGGAAACACGAAAACAAAACACAAGAAAACAGAGAAGAAGAAAATAAAGTAAAAGTGTAACCCGAATGACCAAAAGCCAAACAAAAGCAAGAAAGCGGTCATTATGGTTAACCAAAAGTAAAGACTCAAAAACGAGTGCAATCTCAGAATTATCAACAAGGATATCCAAAGAGTAAGGACAAATGGGACAAAAACTCCCCATGAAACAAATCCCAGAGAAAGCCAAAACTCCCCCTTAACCTCTTCTCCCAAAATTTCTCCCCCTTGTTGACAATTGGACTCATCAAGCGAGACTAAATGCACTCTAAAGAGACATAGACTCCCCCTCAAAATATGCAATGAATGCAACTGGGGTCCAGGTGGAGGGTAGAAAGCATGCTTCTCATATATGATTGACTGCAATTACAATATCTAGCAGGTATAGCAAAAGACATACTGTCTAAGACACATGGCATAATCAGTGCAACAGATGATATCTAAAGAAAGTCATTAGCATGCATTTTTCAATTTGCAAACAAAAGCATCACCACATTTTCTAGTTGATAAGCAAGGTAAAGCATGAGATGCAAAAGTTATCTGATATCTACCAAGATAAGCTTTGTCCAAAACTGAGTGCTTCAGCAAACTTGTTATCATTTTAATTTTCAGGCTTTTTCTTTTTTCCCTTTTCATTTTTGTCAGGGGTTATTTGCATGTCAAACCTTATGATAACCGACCAAGTCAAGCCTAGGCCAGAACTGGACCATCAGAAGCTTAAGACATTGGTCTTGGCATACACTACACTGTCCTAGTTCATACCAAAGTGCTATGGTAAGCAGTCCAGAACAATGCAATGCGACAAAACAAACCCACCTGAATCTTTTCAACTCAAGCACAAAAAGGCATGGAATTTTCCTTTTTCTGATTTTTCGTCATTTTTAGAGCACATTTTCCATGTTTAAAGCATATAGATGACCAAGTTGCATATCTGCATCTAAGTAAGGATCTAGCTACAAGGCATGTAACAGATAGCAAAAGCATTCAGCCTACACATGCTAGTTACCAGAAGCAATGGTGATCATTTTTAATTTTAAAGCATAAAAGCCATGCATATGACAGATATCAGACATATCATGTGAACTGAAGCAAAGCATGATCATCGACAAATAATCAAAAGAATGTAGCAGCTAGAATAAGTAAAGCAATTCAATCATATAATAGAAGCAGGCTCAAAGTGTGATATGTGAGTATGTATGATATGAACACACACAAAAAGACTCAAGAAAAAGAGTAAAGAAGAAAGAAAACTGACTCAAAATATCCTAAAAAGGATACACAACACCCAAATCCCCTCGTAAACGCTCAAAACTAGACTGATCTAGGGGTTTGGTGAAAATGTCAGCCAACTGATGATGGGTATCAACATGAACAAGGTCAATGACACCTTTTTTCATATTGATCCCTCAGAAAGTGAAAGCGCACATCAATGTGTTTGGTTTTTGAATGGAGACAAGGGTTTTTCCCTACACTAATAGCACTGGTGCTGTCGCAAAACAGAGGAACTCTGGTAGGAAAGAACAACCCAAAATCTCGCAAAGTGGAAATCATCCAAACCAACTGTGAGCAGCAGCTAGCAGCAGCTACATACTCAGCCTCAGTTGTTGAAAGTGCAACTCCAGACTATTTTCGAGAAGACCAAGAAACAAGAGACGAACCAAGAAACTGGCAAGTACCGAAAGTCGACTTGCGATCCAACCGGCACCCACCAAAGTCAGCGTCCGAAAAGCCAGATAAATCTAGAGATGATGATGCTGAGTAATAAAGACCAAGATCGGGCGCATAGGTAAGATACCTGAAAATGCGCTTGACAGCCTACCGATGAGACACGCGTGGTGAAGACTGAAAGCACACACACAGTCCTACGCCAAATTGTATGTCTGGCCTCGTCACCATCAAGTACAACAGTGAACCGATCATCCCTCGAAACTCTTTCACGTTGACCTTGACGCCGCTCTCGTCCTTGTCCAGGCCCCCAGATGTACCCATTGGGGTCATCTGAGGCTTTATCTCTCCACCAAAGTCGAACTTCTTCAACATGTCCCGCGTATACTTACCCTGGTGGATGAAGGTGTCGTCCTTGGTCTGCTTGATCTGGAGCCCTAGGAAATACTTGAGCTCACCCATGAGGCTCATCTCAAACTCACTGTGCATCTGCTAAGAAAACTTGGACACAAGAGCATCAGTAGTACCACCAAAAATGATATCGTCCACGTATATCTAAGCAACCAACAAATCTGATGCATCTCTGAGCAAGAAAAGAGTTTTATCCACAGAACCCATCACAAAGCCCTTCCCCAACAAAAACTGCTTTAACCGGTCATACCAAGCCCTGGGGGCTTGCTTCAGACTGTATAAAGCTTTCTGTAGCTTAAAAACATCTCGAGGAAACTTAGGGTTCTCAAAACCAGGGGGCTGCCTTACATAAACCTCCTCCTCTATGTACCCGTTCAGAAAAGCACTCTCGACATCCATTTGAAAAAGCTTAAAACCCTTCGAAGCGGCAAAAGCTAAGAGAGTGTGAATGGACTCAAGACGGGAAATAGGGGCAAAAGTCTCTTCAAAATCAATACCCTCCTTATGGCAAAAACCCTGGGCAACTAGTCGAGCTTTGTTGCGCACCACAACCCCATCTTCACCTTGCTTGTTTTTGAACACCCACTTGGTGCCTATGGGGTTGCATCCGAGTGGCAGCTCAACTAGTGTCCAAACCCGATTGCGGACAAAATTCTCAAGATCTTCTTGCATGGCATTAATCCAATTCGAAACAGAAAGAGCATGAGAAACGTCTCTAGGCTCAAAAGATGCAACAATAGCAGATTCAGCAAACACAACAAGAGAGTCAACAGAAGAGCGCAAAGTCCTCTCAGACAAATCACCGATGATGAGCTCTGAGGGGTGTTCACGCTGAATTGCTCGGGATCCCTAGTGATCTGAAGTCACCTCACCGGAGTCAACAGATGGCACCTCTGGACTCGATTGAGGGGGCTCGATCGAAGTGGAAGAAGTGATCAGAGGTCCGCCCTCGTCCTCAATCGAAGTCTCAGAAGGTGTGGGTTCTGCAGGCTGTGCAGAAGGCCCACCCTCATCAATAGCTGGAGCATCATCATCTTCCTCGAAGATGGACTCTCCGAGCTCACCATCTCCAGAAAGCTCAAAAGAAGGAGTCAAAGAAGGCAAGGATTCATCAAAAGAAACCTCACAAGTCTCGACAAGCTGCTGGGAGTCGAGGTTCCAAACACGGAAGCCTCGATAATGCAAAGCATAACCAAGAAAAACTCCATCCCAGCAACGAGACTCAAACTTGTCCAAATGCCCTCCCTTCTTGAGCACAAAGCACTTGCAGCTAAACGCTCGCAAGTGGCTCACCTTGGGCTGTCTGCCAAACCGCAACTCATATGAAATATTACCTAAGTAAGCTCTAAGAAAAATGTGGTTGGCCAGATAACAAGCCGTGTTCATGGCTTCAGCCCAAAAGCGCCTAGGAGTCCTGTGCTCATCGAGCATCGTCCTGGCCATCTCGACTAGCGTGCAGTTCTTTCGTTCCACAACGCCGTTCTGTGGGGGAGTGTAAGGAGCAGAAAACTGATGATCAAGACCCTGATCACTATAGAAGCTGACGAACTGAGAGTTCTTGAACTTAGAGCCGTTGTCAGAGCGAATTGCTCGCATCTGACCATTGTTCTCATTCTTCAGCTTCAAAATCAGGTCATGAACAAATTGAAAAGTCTCATCCTTAGACTCCAAGAAGAAAACCCACGAAAATCGAGAAAAATCGTCAACGATCACAAGCGCGTACTACTTCCCACCGACTGAGCGTACCCGAGCTGGACCGACAGTGTCGATGTGTAACAGCTCTCCTGGGTACGAAGTCATCACCTGAGTCACAGGTGAGTGAGAAGTGGCAACCATTTTCCCGTGACGACAGGGATGGCAAACTAGATCCTTCTCCATCTTAAGCTTGGGCAATCCTCAGATGAGGTCCATAGAGCTCAATCTGACCAGCAGATCAAAACTCAAATGGACTAACCTCCTATGCCACTTCTAGAGCTCAGAGGAGGATCCAGCAATCAAACAACGAGAAGGGCCAAAAGAACTAGAGAAGTCAATCCGAAAAAACTTACCAAAAGGTAAGATCTAGCAAATCAAAGACCCTCTATAATCAACCATAGAAGAACTACCCTTCTTAAAATGAACCTCCAAACCATCCTCAAGAAGTTGCGAAATAGAAATCAAATTGAAGTTCAAATTTCCAACAAAAGCAACGTTCTTCAAAGAGAAATGGTCAGAGATACAAATTGAGCCAATGTCGTGTACTTCCCTTGACCACTGTTCCCGAATGTGATGTATTCTTTAGAGCTCGGGGGAGAGAGACTGTAGAACCATCTGCGATGTCCCGTCATGTGGCGAGAGCATCCTGAGTCCATGATCCATACGTCCTCCAGTCCCCGATCCTGCACAATCAGTGGTTGTAAGGGGGAGCAAATGGTCCGGCACCAGGTTTAGCAAAAGAAATAAACCAGTGTCGAGCCATCTGCTCAAAAGACGGAAAGCAGAAATCATCATAGGAGTCTAGACCAAAACGCGGCTCAAAGCGCGGTCCTCGGTTCTGCCTAAAGTCTAGGCCACGAGGTCTAGGGCCGTATCCAAAACGACCTGGAGCTCTGCCGGATCAAACACCACCCTCCAGAGCACGGGCATGAAAGTCGTCTCCTCTACCACCACCTACACGACGCGGCCTGGCCTTTAGCCTCTCCCCACGTCGAGGAACTCTCAGTCTACCACCCTGCTGGTAGAACTGTTCCTGGCCACCACGAGCTCTCTCTGCTCTCTCAACCCGCTTCCTCCTGAAGCAAAACTCCGCAAGATGCCCGTCTTTCTGACAAAACTCACAGTGGTAAGTGGGCTTCTTGGGATGTGGTTGAGGCTTGGGGTTCTTGGGCTTGGTGGTGTTGGGTGTAGACTCTTTGGTGTGAGAGGGTCCTGGTAGAGAGTCTAGAGAAGTGCGGAGGTGTTTGGGCTTTGGAACCCAGATGGGCTTCTTGGGTGGAGCTTTAGGATGTTCTTGGAACACTCCATCCTTGGGCTGACTAGCCTGGAAAGACTCAGTGGAGTGAGTCTTAGGGTATCTCTGTTCAGGAGTCATTTTACTCCACTCCACTGCCCGGCTAATAGCACTCTCAAAATTAGCCTTGGTGTAGGTGTAGCCTATCCCAAACCCATCCTGCCTCTTAAACTGCTGGATCATCATGCTGAGCTGTGGCTCTATGGCACTCACCCAACTCAGGATTTGACGGTGGTGAAAATTCTCATTCTGAACATCAGCTAGCTCCTCTCTCAAGGAAGCTAGAACCTCCACTCGAGACAAGCAGGTCTCACACTCTCTATCAACTTGGATAGACTTCTCGGCTTTTAGCTTGATAAACTACAATCTAAGAGACAAGCAGTTCTCACAGACAGTGGGTGGAACTGACAGTGTCTCAAGCTCTAGCCTAGTCTACTCTAGCTCAGCTCTAACTCTCTCAAAATCACCCAATTGTTCATCACCCTTGGCTTTCAGCTCAGCTAAACTAGCTAGATGGGATGGGCAATCAACACAGGGTACGACAACAGTGGCATGAGCATCTTTCAGCTCCAGTTGAGCGATGTCAAGCTTAGTGGCCAAAGCGTCCCTCTCATCAACCCTTTCTGTGTACCTTGACTTCAGAGTCATCAGGTCACACAGCAACACCTCACACTTTGGGCACTCACTGCTATCACCCAAGCAAGGAGAAGAAGATAGACTCTCAATTCTGTCGTTGGCCATGGCAAGCTCACTCTCAAGTTCATTTGTCCTCTTCTTAGCCCCTCTAAGCAGTTTTTCCCAATATTTCAACTCCAGACGATTACTTTCATGTAAATCAATGATTTCTCGTTTGTAAGAGGATACCTTTTCATTGTCGTCGTCGTCAGAGTCATCGGAGGAGCCCTTTTCTTCCTTATCCCAAGAGCCATTGAGTAGAAGCTCTTGCGGGATCTTCGGCATTGATGTGAGCGGCTCTTCGGCCTGTCCCCGAAGGCCATGAAGCAGAGGCCCGCCAGATCGTCCTTGTCATTCCACTTTCTTATCACGATCTCCTCATCGCTTGAGCTTGATGAAGAGGGAGAAGACGTGGACCGCTTGAAGTAGCTTTTCTCCATCTCGGCGAAGAAGGCCTTGTTGCGCTTCTTATTCTCACACCGGTAGTCCTTCAGGGCCTTTCTGAAGAATCTGGTCTTTGGCTTGCCCTTTGTGAAGGAGGAGATATCGTGCTTGCCGGAGTCGTAGAAGCCACCACTGGTACCCTTCTTGTGACCATTGCGCTTGGGGCAGTCGGCGATGAAGTGACCTGGATCACCACACTCAAAGCCTTCGGATTTGGTGCCGTGTTTTTTGAACATTCTCTTATCATAGACACGACGCACCCATTTGTTAAATAGACAAAGGTCATCATCTCCTAACGACTCGAGCTGGTCCTCAGTGATAGACATCAAGGAGAACCCAGCACAGCTCATAGAAGAGGGTTCAGCAGAAGGTGTAGCAAGGGCCAGGGTTTTTGATCCAGAGCCAGTGAGATTTGATCTCAACTGGGTATCAACCTCAGTGGCCTTCAGCTTGATAACAACTCATAAATTGTCAAGGTATCATAAGAAGTGCTCTCAATGATAGAGGATACCTTGATCTCCCAGATCTTAGGGTCCAAGGTATGGAGAACCTTGAGCGCCTGCTCATGATCTGAGACTAACTGAACTCCCTCGGCCTTGTTGGCCCGAAGCTTGTTGATGATCGATTGAAAACGACCAAACAAAGCTTCAACAGATTCACCCGGCTTTTGTGAGAAATTTTCATATTCATGCCGGTAGGTCTGATAGAGGCGAGACTTGACCTGGGTTGTCCCCTCATGGTGTGCCTGGAGGGTAGCCCAGATCTCTCTAGCAGCGGTGAGATGGCTCACACGCTCAAATTTAGTGGGACCTAATCCAGAAAACAAAATGTTCACCGCTTTGTTGTTGTTCTGATGCTGGGCGATAATATCAGGAGTATTACGCTCAGCAACAGACAATACTGTGAAAGTAGCATGAACACAAATGTCCCAAATATCCGAGCTTTGGCTCGTGAGATAGGCTCGCATGCGAGTCTTCCAATAATTATTGCAATAAGCTTCCAAGGACGAGACCTTTCCAGGAGAATTCATGATCACTACTGGGGTTTAGAACCGGTTAAGGTATGGAAAAACCCTAACCAGGCTCTGATACCACTTGTAGGACCAAAAGTAGCGACCAGAGGGGGTGAATAGGCGCCTAAAAAATTCTTGCGAATCAATGGCCTGCTCCCAACACCCAACACACCTCAACTGACTTAGCAGGGAAAAGTAAACACATCAATAGAGTCTAAAAAGATCTAGCCTAAAAACAACCGGTGTCCTAAATGAGAAGACATCAAACCAGTGTTAAAAGGCAGTTTAACAGATCAATCAGATCATAAGCAGTTCAAGCTTCATGAGAATAAATCATCACAGCAATTAATCTGAGTGCACGTAAAAGAGAGATGAAAGCATGTGCTATGAGGACGTTTGAAACCTAGAGTTGTCGAAGTCCATGCAGTACACTTCGATGAAGTGTGTAGCTGTTAAAGTCTGCTCCTAGACTTCGAACAGGGTACTTTGGAAACGAGATGTGCAGTGCTAGCTATCGATGTCTGCTTTTGCTGATGAAGTGTATCGTGCGAAGAATACTTCAAACATCTGAAGCCTGTCAAAATGTGAGGCCTACTTCGAAACGAAGTAGCTTAGAAATAAACAACCTCCGAAAGCTTCCTTGCAAACCCCGAAGCAAACCAACAAATATTCGAAGAATGCAGCTGCTGCGAAGTATGCTGATTAGCGAAGTCTGCGATGGAACCAGTGGCAAACGTAGCTCCGACAAATGAGTAGGCTCTGATTTCCTTGAAGACAGAACACCCTCGCAGCTGACAACTCAGAATAAAAGTCGTGCACAAAAATGGAAGAAGGCCGAAGCTTAAGATGGCGGCGGCGCTCCCATGGAGACAAACAGAGAAAAGCCAAAAGTGACCCAAGCTTTAGTGGAAGTAAACTTGATTTCACAATGGGGTAACCCTAACCCTAGGGATTGGGGCCGTATTTATAGGCAGCCCAATAGCCTAGGAAAGTACCAAAAGACCCTTAGGGTTTTTATAGACACTGAAATAAAATGGAAAAAACCAAACCGCCCTTAGGATATTTTTACAGACTCGACTGACTGACTGTGGGCCTAAGGACAAAATAGTAAACTCCTAATTACAGATGACTTATCCTAAAGCGGAGCTTTCGTAGCGACTACATCTTTGCCTCAGAATGGTCCGATCCGAGATCAGCGGTTGTCAGTTTTGCGCCGAAACTGACAAAGCGTCCACCGACTTTGCACCAGGTACCTGGATTGGGCCGGCCCGATTCTGCAGCTCTCTCAGCCCAGCAATCGCTTGCCGCCCGTGTACCTGAGTCAATCCTGGTCAACATCCCAGTGGATCCTCTGCTGCTCCTAGCCCATGTTCCCGGATTGGGCCAGCCCGAGTTCGCGGCCCATCTGCTAGACAGTCGCTCGCTGCCCGTGTACCTAAGTCACATGTGGCCCAGACACAGCAGGTCTTCTCTTCTCCTCTTGTCCTTTTTGACTTTCGTTGACAATGACTCATCACATCTGGAGCCATGAGGCCCACGCTCTTCAGCATGGCTCCTCATTCACAAAGAGTTTCCTCTCCTTTTTGTGGTATTTGGGGCGCTCACTCTCATCTCTCTTCTTGAGTTTAGGACAGTTGGCCTTGATGTGAGAAGTGTCATCACACTCAAAACAACCACTGAAACCACTTCTCCTCTGATCCCATCTCTCATGGTGAAAACGGGTGAACCTTCTAGCAATGAGAGCAAGCTCTTCATCATCCAGAGTGTCCACCTGCTCCTTAGTGACAGAGACCAGGGAGGACAAGGCAAAACCACCTGCTAGAACACAAGTGCCAGATGAGCTTGGTTCTGTAGTGGTGCCATGGCTAGTGCTAGAAACTAGTGCCAATGGCTGTGGTAAGGATTTTCTGTGCACTACAAGAGATGCCTTGTCAATCTTTGTGCACTTTAGCTTATTGAAGAGCTCATCACATGTCAATGTGTCATAACCTGCGGACTCCTCAATGCTGGATATCTTCACTTCCCATATGCTACGATCAAGAGCATAGAGAAGCTTGATAGCCCTATCATGATCATTGTAAGCAAGTGTCCCGTTGGACCGCAAGTTACTCACTATTGCATCAAAGCGAGAAAACATGGCATCTATAGATTCACCAGGCACCTACACAAATAGCGGATACTATAGTTTGTACGTGCTTTGGCGCCTAGCCTTAATCTGTGTAGAGCCCTCATGAAAAATAGTGAGTGTAGTCCAAATCTCCCTTGCTGTCCTTAGGTGCTGAACCCGATCAAACTCACTCCGACTCAAACCAATGAACAGTATATTTCTAGCCTTAGAGTTAGCATTATCCTGATCCTTTTCTGTTTGAGAGGGTCGAGTTTCGGGGATGGAGTATTGTGAGTCCATAATCTCCCAAATTGCATTTCCTTGGCTTAGCAAGTAAGCCTCCATGTGCACCTTCCAATATGCAAAATTCGTCCCATCAAACAGAGGTATTTTACTAACTCTATCCATGTCACCAACAGATCAAAAAACCGGTTAAGGTCAACTGGTGATCTTAACCCACTCTGATACCAATTGTTGGACTGGAAACGACGACCAGAGGGGGTGAATGGAGCTTTTAAAATTTTAGGATAAAAATAGCCTTCTGTTTTAACTTAGTCTCCTGCGGAACAGGCTTCGAACACACCCTTTGAAGTTCTGATTCGGAGGTATTTACAACTGCGAACACAGGCTTCTCACGGAGCAAAAGTTTGAAGTCAAGAAGACTTCGCTCCACCCACAAAACCAAATCCTCAATTCTGCTAAGTCAATGCAGGCTCCGCACACTAGGTGCCTTAAGCAGACTTCGCACTTCACCCTTCGCAGGACTGGGTTACCCTCTGCAGACTTCGACCTAACACTCTGCACTAGCAACAGGTACTAGGCTTTGTATTTTAGAGTTCTGAACGCACACTGAACACACTGCGCTGAGGACTTCGATAGGGAAGAAATCAGGCTTCGAGTTAAGCCATGGACAGTTCTTCGCTAGTAATCAGAGAGGACTAGCCTCCAGTTTACACAGAGCAAACATACACTGAGAACACACACTTCATAAGCACAGATCACTCACACACTTCTCCAAAGGAGAACGAGTTCACAAAATCGAACCAGGAAGAAATGGAGCTCAACAAAATCAAAACATGCAATGCACAGGGAACACAATCAAAGTTTCATTTCTTGAACAGGGAACACAAAAATGAACTCGCAGGTTTGAATACATGAGTGTGTGGCAGCTAGCACAGGAGTGCTACAATGGCTGCTCAAAGTGTTACTGTTGCCTAGCTAGCCTTCACTATTTATAGGCACTATTCAGCCCTATGAATAGACCACTTTACCCCTAGAGTTTACACTGATTTTGTCTCATCAGAATAGGGGTACATATGGTAGTCTACTTTATTTGGAGGCTTCTTTTGTCAGCTTCGCAGAGGAGACAGCATCAGCTTTTGCAGAGCAGACACGATCAGCCTTTGCTGTTTTGGAGTCTTCTGAAGCCCCCCTTCGCACGCGAGGGGTGTGGTAGCTTCGGTGAGAAGCCTTGATCTTGATGGCCTTCGCTTCACCAAAGTCATCCTTCGATACAATGATGGTTTTGAGCCAAAGCCATCAAAGCCCTTGAGCCTTCGCGCCATCACTCCGAAGCCCCACCTTCGGTGTACTACCCTTTGAAGTCCCTCCTCCATCCAAAGCCTTCGCATGAAGCATTCCATGAGCACTTCGTCCCAGTGTCTCTCCCCGAGCATACTCCTAGACGAACCTCACCCGAACCATGCCTTCGATGCACCTTGACTTCAGAGACCTCCGTTGGATAAACCTTCGAGTGCCTCCATCCGAAGCACACTTCGAACGTCTTGCCTCATTGTTGAGGACTTTTTCCACCATACTCTGAAGTCACTCCATTCGGAGTACCCTTCGAAGTGCCTCGCCTCCGAGGACTTCATCTTAGGGTACCTTCAGCTAGAGCCACCCTTCGCACTCTTTGCCTTTGTCTGGCACAACTTGACTCGAGGACCGACCTCGACCCCTCGCAGCCTTCATAACCGAGCTCCCCGCTCGCCCGACATCAAGCCTCCCGCTTGGCCCAGGTTCACCTGCTACGAACCATCTGTCGCCTTCGAAGTCACCTGCGCACCACAGACAGATAGACAAGTGTATCTAGTACCCCGGAGACCTCTCCGGGAAAACAACCTCCGGTACACACTCTGGTGTACCACCCAAAGTACTGAACCCTTCGGTACGACCAAGTCATTGTGTACTATCAGACCCCTCCGACAGTCACACTCCGCTGCAACAGCCATAGCAACCGAACCCACCGAATCCTTCGGTGAAACAACCTCTGAACCCCTTCAGAGATACCCCTTCGAATCCAGAGGATAAACTCTGTCAATCACTCATCACATCCTCCGAAACCAACCCTTGGTTTCTCACTTACTTTTACTTTCCTATTTATAGCGTGAGGATTCCTTGTACTGTACATTACAGTGCATCGTTTGGTTGCCCTGTTACGTCTTCGATGCCGTCATAATTTGCAAAAACGCTTCATGAGAAGTTACAACCTACGAATATGAAACGACTGTTAGCTTCCTCAGAGAGTAATAGCTCTATTTCTCAGTCTAACGACTCTAGAGTCTAACGGCCCTGAAGACTAATGGCTATATTAGCTCTGCAAGAGATCTATCTCCAAAACCATCTTCGTGAGTGTCTCCGCACAAAATTTGATTCTAAGCATGAAATTATTTTTTGCGTATACTGCCCTCTTCATTGCATAGGCAATTCGGAGAAAAGTATTCGAGGGGCTACTATTGGGGGAAAATATTTCATCCTCCATAAATCAAATACACTTCATGTTAATACAAGCAGAAGAAATGAAGTTAGAAGGTTTGGTCTCCGAAGATCCTAAAAAGCATCAAGGCTCCGCTGTATTCGGAGCCCTATACAGCGGAGACCTCCATCAAGGCTTCGATGTGACGGAGCCTCCCTAAGCCTCTTCACCCAAAGGGGGGTTGCCAGCAAGGATAGAAGATTTATCTTCTCACTAATTAGACTAGTCTTTTACTCTTCTACCCCTATGAAGAATATTAAACAGTATCTTCATAGTCGGTTGTAATTAGAGGGTAGAGAAGTCTTTTCCCCGTGTATTCGGTCTATAAATACCCCTCTTCACTCTATAAAGGGCATCAAATGCTCAGATATTCAATACACACTTCGAACTATCTCAAGATATTATCCATTTCACAGGCTTGGAATAGTTTACTCAAACAGACACTTCATTTGTTAAACACTTAGTTCTCTAAACATGTTAGCGTAATCTTTTACACCAACACCAGGTAATCAGATCACTAGCAAATAATCCAATTATCCAAAAATAAATAAATAAATAAAATAAACTAGTCAGCTGAACGGAGCTTGACTAGTTCAAAGTGTATCGTGCGAAGGGGTCACCGAAGGGGGCCTTCGGCGTCTAGTGCGAAGGGTGCACTGAAGATAACCTTCGGCATTCGGATCGATCTAGCCGAAGGTGGGCTCCAAACAAATATCTGACGTGAAATCACCTCCGAATGATAGAGTTTGGTGCGAAGTCTCTGACACGACAAAATACTCGAACGTGACGCGCTGGCATGACTTCGTCCAGTGCGAAATGTTGACGTGACAAAGCCTGATGCGGAGCACTAGTGCGACGAAGTCTACTACAAAGCACTTTGGTGTGGCCCCGGCGCGAAGCAGCCCTAATGCAGAGGGGCTCCTATGCGCGGGAATTTAACTAGACCGACAACAACATGATGGATCCGGCATGGGTAGTCGAAGCACGGGTCCACCGAAGGGTCTTCTAGAAGCCTCCGAAACTAGTTTCCTGGCTCCGGACACCTCCGGCGAAGGGGCTCCAAGCGTGAAAACCTGCAACAGAACAAAGATCAAGTGCCAATTCGGCCTGGAGACTGAATTTACTAAGTGTTGCAATAGAGAAACGAAGGTAGCAATCTGTTACGTAGATTAACAGATACTTCATAGGCGAAGTAACAAGGCGATAGCAATCTGTTACATAGATTAATGGATACTTCACAAGCGAAGCAACAAGGATTCCCATTATTTTGACGAGGCCAGCGGAGGGCTTCCAGGCAAACCCACGATGGTAGTGCAGAAAGGTAAATAAAATTAAAGTATGGTTCAAAGCTTGGGCTTTGTGGTTTAATTGTGTTGGGGGGGTCTAATTAACCGGCCTTACCCCAATATTTATAGGGGATATTCTTCTTATCTCTAAATCTAATCCGGTAGGATTTGGCCAAATCAAGTCCAGGGATAGAAACAACCAGAATCGGACTCAAACTCTATCTCTGAAGCCAGCCCGAAGTGGGCCTTCGGTAGGCCTGCCGAAGCCTGCTCCTCGGACCGAACCTTCGATGATGCAGGCCTCCGAAGGGCCTTCGGGCCAAAGCTAGCAGGCTGCCAAAAGGCCTCCGACAGTCACACTCTGTTGCAATAGCCACAGCAACCGAACCCACCGAACCCTTCGGCAAAACAACCTCTGAACCCCTTCGGAGATACCCCTTCAAATCCAGAGCATAAACTCTGTCAATCACTCATCACATCCTGCGAAACCAACCCTTGGTTTCTCACTTACTTTTACTTTCCTATTTATAGCGTGAGGATTCCTTCTACTGTACATTATAGTGCGTCGTTTGGTTGCCCTGTTACGTCTTTGATGCCATCATAATTTGCAGAAATGCTTCATGAGAAGTTACAACCTACGAATATGAAACGACCGTTAGCTTCTTCAGAGAGTAATAGCTCTATTTCTCAGTCTAACGACTCTAGAGTCTAACGGCCCTGAAGACTAATGGCTATATTAGCTCCGCAAGAGATCTATCTCCAAAACCGTCTTCGTGAGTGTCTCCGCACAAAATTTGATTCTAAGCCTGAAATTATTTTATGCGTATACTGCCCTCTTCATTGCATAGGCAATTCGGAGAAAAGTATTCGAGGGGCTACTATCGGGGGAAAATATTTCATCCTCCATAAATCAAAGACACTTCATGTCAATACAAGCAGAAGAAATGAAGTTAGAAGGTTTGGTCTTCGAAGAACCTAAAAAGCATCAAGGCTCCGCTGTATTCGGAGCCCTATACAGCGGAGACCTCCATCAAGGCTTTGACGTGACGGAGCCTCCCTAAGTCTCTTCACCCAATGGGGGGTTGCCAGCAAGGATAGAAGATTTATCTTCTCACTAATTAGACTAGTCTTTTACTCTCCTACCCCTAAGAAGAATATTAAACAGTATCTTCATAGTCGGTTGTAATTAGAGGGTAGAGAAGTCTTTTCCCCATGTATTTGGTCTATAAATACCCCCCTCTTCACTCTATAAAGGGCATCGAATGCTCAGATATTCAATACACACTTCGAACTATCTCAAGATATTATCCATTTCACAGGCTTGGAATAGTTTACTCAAACAGACACTTCGTTTCTTAAACACTTAGTTCTCTAAACATGTTAGCGTAATATTTTACGCCAACACCAGGTAATCAGATCACTAGCAAATAATCCAATTATCTGAAAATAAATAAATAAATAAAATAAACCAGACAGCTGAACGGAGCTTGACTAGTTCAAAGTGTATCGTGTGAAGGGGTCACCGAAGGGGGCCTTCGGCGTCTAGTGCAAAGGGTGCACTGAAGATAACCTTCGGCATTCGGATTGATCTGGCCGAAGGTGGGCTCCAAACAGATATCTGACGTGAAATCACCTCCGAATGATAGAGTTCGGTGTGAAGTCTCTGACACGACAAAATACTCGAACGCGATGCGCTGGCGTGACTTCGTCCGGTGCGAAATGTTGACGTGACAAAGCCTGATGCGGAGCACTAGTGCGACGAAGTCTACTGCGGAGAGCTTTGGCGTGGCCCCGGCGTGAAGCAGCCCTAATGTAGAGGGGCTCCTGTGCGCGGGAATTTAACTAGACCGACAACATCATGATGGATCCGGCATGGGTAGTCGAAGCAGGGGTCCACCAAGGGTCTTCTATCAGCCTTCGAAACTAGTTTCCTGGCTCCGGACACCTCCGGCGAAGGGGCTCTGAGCGTGAAAACCTGCAACAGAACAAAGATCAAGTGCCAATTCGGCCTGGAGACCGAATTTACTAAGTGTTGCAGTAGAGAAACGAAGGTAGCAATCTGTTACGTAGATTAACGGATACTTCATAGGCGAAGTAACAAGGCGATAGCAATCTGTTACGTAGATTAATGGATACTTCAAAAGCGAAGCAACAAGGATTCCCATTATTTTGACGTGGCCAGCGGAGGGCTTCCAGGAAAACCCACGATGGTAGTGAAGAAAGGTAAATAAAATTAAAGTACGGTTCAAAGCTAGGGCTTTGTGGTTGAAATGTGTTGGGGGGGTCTAATGAACCGGCCTTACCCCTATATTTATAAGGGCTAGTCTTCTTATCTCTAAATCTAATCCGGTAGGATTCGGCCAAATCAAGTCTAGGGATAGAAACAACCAGAATCAGACTCAAACTCTATCTATGAAGCCAGCCCGAAGTGGGCCTTCGGTAGGCCTGCCGAATCCTGCTCCTCGGGCCGAAGCTTCGGTGATGCAGGCCTCCGAAGGGCCTTCGGGCCAAAGCTAGCAGCCTACCAAAAGGCCTCTGAAGCCCAATGTTTGATGGGCCTTTGGCCTGCATCAGGACTTGTGTATTTTCGGCCCATATTGCCAAAATCGATATTTTGACAACCTTGACCATTAATGCCATTTTTTGCTATCAACACTTTGCATATTTGTCATCATCAATATACATTCAACTCTATTTAATATATCCACTTTCCTTATGAGCATGATTTTAATTTACAAAATTCCAAAATTGATCACTACTTAGTCTTGTGTGTAGCATGTGTTCTGAAAAATTGCTTTTTCTATCTTTTACATGCCTGGTAGCTAAGTCATGTACACTTGGATGCATACATGCAACTTGAAAGTTTAAATTCTTTTCATGGAAATGTTGTACTAAAATTGATAAAAATCATGCAATTAATATCCATGTCTTTTGTGCTGACGGTGAAAAGATCTAGGTGGGTTTGCTCTGTCGCACTGCCTTGTTCTAGACTGCTTACCATAGCATGTTGGTATGAACTGGGACACTAAAGTGTATGCCAAGACCAATGCCATAAGCCTCTCATGATCTTTGCTTGATCTAGGCTTGGCTTGGTCGGTTAGCATAAGGTTGACAAGTAAGTAACCCCTGACACTAAAATCAAAAAGAGGAAGGATAAAAATAGCTTGAAAATATTGCATAATTACAAGTTTGTTGAAGCTCCATGTTATATGACTATGCTTGTCTAGGTAGTATTTGCTAGATTTTATAGTTCCTGCCCTCATTTGTCTAGATGACTTATCTAAGTGGTGATGCTTTTATTTTCAACAATCAGAAATGTTCATGCATCTTATATTGAATTTGGAATATGTTAACTTGAGCTGAGCATCTACGCCTGACATTGTGACTTGGCATATTCTTGCACTACATGTCTTCACATTTTTCATCATTTCAAAGCGTTGCATCTGTTATGGCTCCTTGATTCTTGCATTGTCGAAGGGGGAGAGAAATGCCTTGTTGCATACCAAAAGGGGAGAATGAGTGATGAAGTTCAAAGGGGAAAGAATTTTTATGCCAACGGGGGAGAACTTGCACTACTTATCTGTGCTTTCATGCTTTGTCGAAGGGGGAGTTTTGATCAAGTGACATGTTTTGGCTCTTTTCTGAGTTTTTATAGTCACTTGTGAGCTAAAAAATTTCAACTTTTCTTGAACATGAATTTGGTTGTCAATGCACTCATCAAGGGGGAGATTGAGAAACCAAGTTGAAATGTGCCTTGGTTTCAAGTCTGTGATGAGTGATTGACAAGTTTCCTTCTAAGCGAAGGGGTCCCTCCGAAGTGGTTCGAAGGTGTTTTACCGAAGGGTTCGGTGTTTGCTGGCTGTAGCTATTGTACCGGAGTATGTCTGTCGGAGGGGTCTAGCAGAATACAATGAAAAGGTTTTACATAAGGGTTTAATACTTTGGGCGGTACACTAGAGTGTGTATCGGAGGTTGTTTACCTTAGAGGTCTCTGGGGTACTGGAAACACTTGTCTGCTTGTCTATGGTGTGCAGGTGATTTCGGAGGCGATGGATGGTATGCAACAAGTAAACTTGGGTCAAGCAGGAGGGTTGATGCCAGGTGAGCGGGGAGCTCGGTCATGAAGGCTGCGAGGGGTCGAGGTCGGTCCTCAGGTCAAGGTGTGCCAGGCGAAGGCAAAAAGTGCTGAGGGTGGATCTGACTAAAGGTACCCCGAGGTAAAGTGCTCGGAGGCGAGGCACTTCGAAGGGTGACTCCGAAGGAGTGATTTCAAAGGATGGTAGATGAAGTCCTCAGGAATGAGGCAAGGCTCCCAAGTGTGCTTCGGTCGAAGACACTTGGAAGGATACCTGATGAAGGTCTCAAAAGTAAAGGTGCATCGAATGCATGGTCCGGATAAGGGTCTTCGTGAAGTGTACTCAGGGGTGAGACACTGCAAAGAGGTGCTTATGGATATTCTTCATGCGGAGGTCTTGGACGAAGGAACTTAGGAAGGTGGTGAAGGTACTTCGAAGGTGGGGCTTCGGAGTGTGGATGATGAAGTACTTTGGCCATACATGGCTTTGGTACACGGACTGACGGAGTTCGAGCTGGGAGTACCTACGAAGCCATGGTGGTCCACTCTAGAGGTGATGGTGCGAAGGCTCAAAGGCTTTGACCGCTTCGTCTCAAAACCATCAATGTATCGAAGACTGACTTCGGTGAAGTGAAGGCCTTCGGGTTCGAAGCTTGTCACCGAAGCCTCTGCACACTTCGTGTGCGAAGGGGGCTCCAGAAGATTCCACTTTGCAAAAGTTGATCGTGTCTGCTCTACAAAAGCGATATTGTCTCTTCTGCGATGATGACAAAAGGTGCTTCCAATAAAGTAGACTACCATCTGTACCCCCATGTCTGTTAGAGACAAAAATAGTGTAAACCCTAGGGGTAAAGTAGTTTATTCTCATGGCTGAGTTGTGCCTATAAATAGTGAGGCAGGCTAGGTCTAGGGAACACTTTTTGAGAAACCATTTTCAGAACTCCCAGAGCTAGCCGCCATTCTCATGTACTCAGTTCTGTGAGTCTTTTGTGTACCCTGTTCTTGAAATGAAATTTTCATTCTATTTTTCATTATTTGCTTAAACTTGTATCTGCATTTTGCACTGCATGAGATCAGTTTTCTGCTTTACATTTCATTCTGAGCCAACCAGAGTTTTGCTCTGTTTCAATGAAGTGTGTGTGTCATGTGCATGTGTTTGTTGTGAGTTTTATAGTCTGTGTTTGCTCTATGTAAACTGGAGCAAAGTCCTCTATGATTACTAGCGAAGCACTGTGTGATGTGTGGCTCGAAGCCTGTCTCCTTCTCTTAGTCGAAATCTCTAATGCAGTCTATTCTGTCTGCTTTCTGCCCTTCGAAATATGAAGCCCAGTACTAGTTGCTAGTGCATAGTACCTGTTCAGAACCCTCAAAGGGAAACATATTCGTGCAAAGTGTTCTGGCGCGAAGTCTGCTAGAAGGCACCTCGCGTGTGGAGCCTACACTATCTTTGCAGAGTTGTGTTTTGGGGTTTGTGTTTGTGAGCGAAGTCTACTTGTCTTCGACCTTTTAACCTTTACGAAGCCTATGTTCGAAGCTGTAAAATACCTCCGACACAGACATCCGATGGGTGTGTTCGAAGCCTATTTCGTAGGAGACAGTATTTAAAATAGAAGGCTAGTTTTAGCCTGAAATTTTAAAAACTCCCATTCACCCCCCATCTAGTCGCCCATTTCGGTCAAACAATTGGTATTAGAACTTGGTTAAGATCACCAGTTGACCTTAACCAGTTTTGTGATCTTTTGGTGACATGGACATAGTTAGTAAAGTACCGCTGTTCGTTGGGACTGACTTTGCATATTGGAAGGTGTGCATGGAGGCTTACTTGCTAAGCCAAGGAAATGCAATATGGGAGATTGTGAACTCATAATACTCCATCCCTGAAATATGCACCACTCAGGCAAAAAAAGACCAGTATAATTCTAACTCCAAAGCTAGAAATTTATTGTTCATTGGCTTGAGCAGGAGCGAGTTTGATAGGGTTCAGCACCTAAGGACAGCTAAAGAGATTTGGACAACACTCATTATTTTTCATGAGAGCTCTACGCATATTAAGGCTAGGCGCCAGAGCACATACAATCAACAGTATCAACAGTTTGTGCAAGGCCCTGGCGAATCTATAGATGTCATGTTTTATCGCTTTGGCGCAATAGTGAGTAACTTGCGGTCCACTGGGATGCTTGCTTACAATGACCATGATAGGGCTATCAAACTTCTCTATGCTCTTGATCGTACAATATGGGAAGTGAAGATATCCAGCATTGAGGAGTCCACGGGTTATGACACATTGACCTGTGATGAGCTCTTCAGCAAGCTGAAGTCCATAGAGATTGCCAAAGAATCTCTTGCAGTGCACAGAAAGTCTTTGCCTTAGCCCTTGACACTAGTTTCTAGCTCTAGTCGTGGCACCACTGCAGAACTGAGCTCATCTGGCACTTGTGTTCTTGTAGGTGGTTTTGCTTTGTCCTCCCTGATCTCTGCCACTAAAGAGCAGGTGGATACTCTGGATGATGAAGAGATTGCTCTTATTTACAAAAGGTTCACCCGTTTTCACAATGAGAGACGAGATCAGAGGATAAATGGTTTGGTGGTTGTTTTGAGTGTGGGGACACTTCTCACATAAAGGCCAATTGTCCTAAGCTTAAGAGGAGAGATGAGAGTGAGCGCCCCAAACACCACAAAAAGGAGAGGAAATCCTATGTGAATGGTAAGCACAACAAGGTGGCTAAGAGAGTAGCCAAGGTCGCTTCCAAAGCTTTTGTCGCGGCACTCAGCGACATCGACACATCCTCAACTAAGGAGTCATGCTCTGATGAGGAGGAAGAATCTCCAAGGAAGGAGGAGGAAGGAGATGAAGACAGGAGATTTCACTGGCCTTTGCTTCATGGCCAACAGCAGTCACAACGACAATGAGCTAGACTAATCTAAGGTACCATTATCCTATGACTAGCTTTCCATTAAAGTAGATGAACTGAATGAAGTAGTTCTTGATCAGGAGAGATTACTTGTTCAAGCCGCTAGAGATAGAAAAGACCTTAGACTTAAGCTAAAATCTGTTTCTACTGATTATGCCATGCTTAATTATAAAATTGATGATATTGAATGAGAATCTTGCACTGTTGTCATTAGTGAGCTTGCTTAGTTGCGTTCTGTGCATGCTCAAATTATTGATAAGCTTGAGACTGGACATAAGTAGCTTTTGGTGGTGGAGTCTAGACCTATTTCTTCTGATGCTTGTTCAAACTGTCCTTTATTGATTGATAGCATTAATTTGAGAGACAAGCATGTTAAGGAGTTAGAGGCTAGATTGGAGAGTGTTGTGTGTTCTAAGGATGTGCAGTCTGCTTGTTCCACTTGCATCACCCTTAAGGACCAACTCAGTTTTGCTAGAGAGCAAGTAGAAAAACTCATAACTGAAAATGAATACCTTCTTTCTGTTGTGAACAAATATACTGAGGGAAAGGATATGATGAATTTTCTTTTGGCCAAGACCAAGATGTGTGCTGATAGGACAGGGTTAGCTTTAGGATTGGGTTTTGAGAGAATTCCTTCTAACAGTGAGAACAAAATTGTTTTTACCTCACATACTACCTTAGAGAAAGAAAAAGCCCAGTTAGACACTCCACAAAAAGCCAAGAAATATACCCAGCATCCCAAGAAAACTCCACTTCCTCCACTCAAGGATGAGAGATGTTCTCAGGCGTTGAGTTTTCACTACATGTATTACCATTCTCCAAGTATGCATGAGCCAGATTTTACTCACGTCCTGGTTTTGAGGATCCCCGTGCTTCCCAGAAAGGTTATGTCCCTCGTGGTGTTCACCACGTTTCATATGGTGCTAGACCTCGTGTTAGTGGCTTTGTACCTCGATAGGTTGGGAGACCTCGCTGTGAGTCTGGGTTGCATCATGTAGGTAGACCTTACACTTTGCATCACTCCACTTTACTTGTGCGTAGATAGTCTACTTTTACTGTGCATACTGCTCGTATCTCTTAGTGTTGGATGCCTCATCATATTTTCACTCACCCCCGCACTAAGCGATCGAGGTTTTCTCATTTTGTGTAGGTGATAGACTGAGTCTTGGAGGGCACGTGGATCATGGACTCCGGTTATTCGCGCCATATAACTGGGAATGCAGCATGGTTCTCCAGCCTCACCACAACCAAGCAAAAGGAGCAAATCACCTTCAACAACAACCGAAGAAGCAGAGTGAAAGGTAAAGGTGTGGTAAGAATCAACTCAAATTTCACTCTTAAAGATGTTGCTTTGGTTGAAAACTTGGGATACAATTTGCTTTCTGTATCCCAGTTGCTTGATGAGGGCTTCGAAGTGCGATTTCATCGCGATACTTCGCAAGTACTCAATTCTGATAGTGTTTTGGTCTGTAAGAGATTTAGAATTGGGAGAGTTTTTGCAACACCCCAAATTTCCAAAAAGGTGAAAATACATTTTATTCATATTTTTCTGAAAAGGATTATTTTTGAATTTCCTATAAAGCTAAAAATGCCCAAATAAACTAAAACCTAAGGAAAAAGTTCAAAACGGAGCCAAAGAAAATTTCTATAAGATCCCAATACCAAGACCTATTTTTGGGAATTTTTACAAATTTTTATCACCCTTGGAAGCAACCTAAATATTTTAAATTAATTTCATGGATTATTTTTATTCAAAAAGGCATTTAAACAGTAACGGGATCCTTTCCCCCTTTCTCCCTCCACAGGCCGGCCCAGCCCACTCCACCCCACGCCCCTCACTATCGAGCGGGCCCCGCTCGTCTGTGACCCCGCCTCTCTCTGTGCGCGCGCCCGAATCCCCGGCCCTACCTGTCGGCGCCAAGTTTTCCCGCCCGTGCCCTGGCACCCCCACTGACAGTGGGCCCTCATAGTTAGCTTCGTCTTCCTCCTCACGCCACCGCCCCTGGGTTTCCGACCGAAACCCTAGCCCACCCAATCCGCCACTGCCGTGCCCCTTTCCTTGTATTGGCGCACGCGTTGAATCCCTGGCAATCCCACGACCGTTTCCCCCAATAAACCGACGCATAATCGTCCGAGATCGCCGGATTTCATGCATGGAAAGCTTGGCATAAAATATGGAAACCTCCCCCCCACCTCGGCTTTCCATGTTTATGCCTGCCATTTACATCGTCGGTGCCTCTATTTAAGCCCCCGGCCACTGCCGCGTTCGGTCCTCACAGCCAATTGCACTCAGCCCAAACAGAACACATGTGGTCTCCTTTTTACCACCGCACCCTTGCTCGAACTCCAGCCGCCGCTCGCCGTCGCCGGAGCCCTCCTCCGTCCTCGACGACCGCACCAGTGTGATCACCGATGCATCCCTGACCTCGTCCACCCCTCCTTCGTCGATGAAACCCGCCGAAGCCCCACCGCCGATGAGGACGCAAACGCCTTCGCCACCCCCGCTCGACGCCGGCCACACTCCGACGACCCCAAGACTCGCCACCGGTACCATATTAACCGCCACACCATCATGATTCCATTTTAGCCCTTAGATCCGGCCGCCGTCGCTCACCGTCGCCACTAGCCCGTCGCCGTCGCCACTAGCCCGTCGCCGTCGCTGGAGAAGACAACCGGCACGGGTAAAGTACCCATGTCGTGTCAGATTTCTTCTGCAACCGCGTGATCTCAATCCAACGGTCAGGATTAAACCGATCACTTGGTTTAATCTGGCCCATTAGATCTCGGCGAAGTGGTACGTTTTAATCCTGGCCGTTCGCGTCCACTTAACGCTCCCGCATCGCCCGCAGCCATCCGATCGCGATCCAACGGTGATCCGGAATTTGGCGCACGCGCAAAGTGCACGGGTTCACGGTGGGTTCGGTTCACCGTGGACCGGCGACTGTTTTTGGTTTAAAATAAATTCTAGAAATGGTTTTTAACTTCAAAAATTCATATCTTTCTCATTTTAACTCCAAATTTGACCATTCCAATTTCAGAAAATTTATATTTTTATTCTCTTCATGTTTATGCAATAAAAACTGTAGGTTTATTCAGAAATTTTTATTATTTATTAATGGGAGATTTAAAATACATTAAGATACACTTATATTTCTTTTTAGAAAAATTTATAAATCCTTCAGAAATTATTTTATAAATTCAAATATTAATTTCAGAAGTTTAATAACTTTAATTTAGCCCAATCAAAACCTATATGCTTGTTGTGTGGTTTTGAATTGTTTAATTGAATGTTATGTTTATTTTATTCGTATCGAGAAGACTACGACACCGTCGAAGAACCAAAGTATTACCCCGAGGTTCCTCTGTCACCCTTCGCTGAGCAAGGCAAGTCACCAAACTAATTTTTGAGCATATTGAACCTAGTTTTCTTAAAATATCGCTAAAACTCATAGGTTATACATGCATTACTCAAATTGAAAGCCTTACATTATATTTATTTAGATCCCCGACCTTGAAGTGCAAACCCAAGCCATGCTATTGAGCCTAAACTCCTTGTCACCATACTACTAGTATTATTAGATAGTGTCCAATGTATTGACACAACCGCTATAGGCTAAAAACATGTCGTAGAAACTTGGATTCTATTATATGATCCCCGTTATTCTCTCATCCCTTATAGAGTTTTGGTTAAGTGTGTAAGCATGGTGGGTTTCGGGTGCAAGCTAGGACATTGATCGGTAGCACACGGGGCACTATAAGGACTGGTCTGCGGGATCCATTGCAATACATTTCCGTACTACCCACAAGTCTAGTGGGTAAGTCCTAACTAAGGTATGGAGTGTTCCAACTTGAGGCACCACTTGGAGATGGGTCAAGCAGCACCTGTGGGTGGCTTGTACCGACGTAGCGCAAAAGGAGGTGCGACGTTAGCCTGGAGTGGCCGGGCGTGCCGGTGAAACCTAGAGCGGGTGTTATCGGATTGGAGCATCTCATGCTGAGGTTTTGGCACGAGTTCCCATGGTATGGGTCATCTCGTTACACTTTGGTGTGTGGGATGAGTGTGTGCCTTGTGGGTATAGTGGTACACCTTTGATCAGAGTTTAAATCTTTTCGAAAAGCCGAGCCCACGGTCAAGGGCGGGTTGCGTGACTACTCGCAGTTAGTTTACATTTATGAATGTTGCATGATGACTTGGCATGTAAGGACTATTGAGTGAGGAGGGAAAACGTACTCCTCGAGTTAGATGATGTTACATTATTCATGTTTATTATTCTGTACAATTAAAGTTTGACTACACTAAATGTTGCAACTAAAACATGTACTTTTCCGCACTTTAAGCCACTATCATTCCCTTGTTATTACCCTACATTATTATTTCATTCTCGGTGGCTTGTTGATTACTTTTGTACTCATACCCATTGGACAAACACTTCAGAGTCTGCGTACTATGAGGAGGATGGTCTGGAGTAGCGACCCAGTCAAGAAAACAATCCTGAAGAAGATGTTCGTCATGTAGTTCTATTTTTTTATAGTTTCTTTTAAATTTTACACTTATGTAATAATGTGGTCTGCGAACCATGAATGATTGACCGTATGTACGTTGTCGCATGATGAACATCTTGTTATTATTGTTTTTCTTTGGAAATTCAATAAAGTTCCGATTTGGTAAAATCAGGGCGTTTCAAGATGGTATCGGAGCCGACTTGACTGTAGGAAGCAAAACGGACCAACATAACGCTTAGCTTTGTTAAAATCTATTTTATAAAAATCTACTTCATCATTTTTGTTCCTCTCCCTTACTCTTTTGAGCTTGTTTTATTTGTAGATGCCTATCCACCACGTCCACAACTTTTGCCAGAACTTCGAGGG